>CM042430.1:16544436-16559436 GCA_023631565.1 Gymnocephalus cernua
GAATACCTTACATTTAGTAATCCAAAAATAGTTTTTGTAACTTTTTTTTTTTCATTTCTCAAAATAAAACCAACTTCTGAAATGCACCAGTGTCTAATTGTGTCTTAACACAAACTGGCAGAATTCTCTAAATAAAATACTGAATCAATCAAGAAAAATAACCATTATTAAATTATAATCATTATCATCAATCCTACACTAACAGGCATACAATGTAAACATCACAGAGTAGAAACATGAGCCCCTGTTTTGGTGCTTAGGAATTCTGAGTTTATTTCCACTTGAACATTGTAAAGATTTTTTTTTCTCCATTTTTGTGTGTAACCAGTTGATGGTTTGTGTGAAGTCATATTCCCCTGCAGCACGATCTCACAGCCATATGTGGACATAATTTTCTGTCTGGGCGGCTATGACAAATATATGAGTCACGGGTCGATAGCGTCTTGCTAAGATGAGATCATTACACACCGTGGAGAGCTCAGATTGAAAATGTAAGTCACTGATACAGTGCACACGCAATCTCTGTGTATCTGAGTGAGTGACTTTGTGTGTATGTGTGCCAGACTAATGGTCCATTGTGCTCTGTCAGGGTTTATTTTGCTCACCGGGGGTGTGGGGCTGCTGGCTTTGGAGTCCAGACAGGGCACTATTTTTACCTTAGCAGGAAGGGAGCACACTGCCTCCTGTTACATATACACACACACACACACTTTCACATTTCATTTCGCCTCAAATATGTAGGCTAATCTACATTTTAAATGAATCTCTCATTCACAAACATACACAGAATTGTAAGCCCTTCTAGATAAGAGGGTTAGGAAGCTTAAAAGGAAAAATCCAGAAAGGAGTCCTGGGTATAACAGAAGGACAATAAATATAGACAGAGAGAGATAGTGTCAAGGAGAGGATCCAGGCACAGCAGGATTCATCTAAACACACACACACACACACACACACATGGGCACGCTTAACACAAGTACATTGCCATAAACACACACACACACACACACACTGTGGCTATCCCATGGCTGAAGTGTCCCTTTCCAAACTGGTTGCGAGCAGCTGCTGTCCTCACGTCAGGGCGTGAAAACGGAAAAAAACACCAGTGTGAGTTTCTCCCTCTCCCTCTCTTTTGCTCGCTCTGACTGTGAGAGGCCGCCTTGGCCAAAGGGTGGAAGGCGGGGAGGGTCTAAAGGGGCCTTACCTTTGACCATTGTGCTTTCACAGTCCTGTGGGAGAGGCAGAGGAGTGGAGTAGTCAGAAAGTGCAGGGAAGTGAAAGAAAAACAGTGTCACAACATGTAAGAGAAAGACGAGGAGAAGCCACCAGTGGAGGAGTAGATGTTGTGCGTGTGTGTTGGACCATGGCAGGCGTGAGCTGACTGGGAATATGATTTGTACTGACTGACTGGGCTCAACCTCAGGAGTCAGTCTGGACTAACCTACTGACTGGGGAGTAGAGAGGAAAAGACAGCAAAAAAGGAGGGAGGAAAGGATGAGGGAGGCGCTGGATAATATGGATGGATGTGGTGGAATGGATGACGTCATCAGGCAAACGTCCAGTCTCTACCTCAGTGATGACTACAAAGAGGTAAAGGACCATGTTGTGTCTCATTCCATGCTTATACGTAAGTCCAATTAATTGAAAGGAATGAATGCTGAGGGCTACTGGAAAAATGTGTGTGGTGAAATAGAGGTGGAATTTGTTTGGTCACACATGTGATGTGCCTATGTTTACTTTGATGGTTTGCTCTTCAACTATGTGAACACACACATATACAGCTACTTTTGTTTGACATTTTAGACACACTTATTCTCTTTCTTGCCGAGAGTTAGATAAGAAGATTGAGCACAATATGAAGCTACAGCTGCAAACTGGACAGACCGATATGAGAGCAGTATCAATCTTCTCATTCTCATCTCATCTTCTCAAAAAAGTGAATAAGTCTTTCTCGATATTACTTTAAAAGGGTTTTGCGTGTTGTGTGTAGCTGTGTGACACAGCCCAGAGACTGAGGCTGATGTAATGCTTAAAGTTTGGGTATTAAAGTGCTTAGCTATTTTGGGCAAAGCTATGACATAATAGTGTGAGTAACCATGCTTTTATCCTTAAATCTGCTTCAGTCTTTGGGAGAGAAAAAAAACACATTTCTACTTCACAAATCCATAGTCTGGCCTTCTCGCAGAGAGAAAGCTCAAATGTCACTTGGAGATCCATTGTCCCGTCTAAACCCACTTCATGCTCCCCATCTCTCCTTCCTCCCTTTGTCATTCTCCCCCTTTTTTATTTTTATTTTAACCCACCATAACCCTCCCCCACCTCTTTTACCACCACACACACACACACACACACACACACACACACACACACACACACACACTCATGTACAGCCTTCTACCACTTGCTGAGTTGTTCTCTTCCACTCTGAGTGACAGGAACAGCCTTGTACTGACCTGAGGCTGAACCGTATGAGGGGTCAGAGGTCAGGTACCTTATCCAGGATGGAATGTTGCACTGCCTGGACAGACAGGTCTCCGATAGCACGAAGAGAGAAGACAGACTCACACACAGGATGTAGGCTTTTAAGCGTGTGGAATAGTTGGACATATCCCCCCCTGTTTCCAGACATTACTCTAAACTAAGCTCACCTGCTGCCGTCTGTTGCTACATAGTTAGCATAAATGAGTGTAGTATAAACGTCTTACTCAAGGCAAGAAAACAAATACGTATATTTCCTGAAATGTCCAACTATACGTTTAAATAGAATATACTTTGACTTTCATATTTTCAAAAAAATGGATGCAGTTTTACGCAAATCTGAGCCTGCCAGAACATTTGTGTGACCTGTGAAGCTATTCAGCACAGTCAAAACACCCTCACGCACGGAGAGAGAAGACACAGTGACCTTGTATCTGTTTGTAGAGCTGTGAGCTCAGCAGCAGTTTACTGCCAGGCCTGGAAAACATATCAGAGTGAAGCTTTCCCAATCCTTCAATACACATGTCATGCTTTTTACTGTTGCTTGACTTAAATCGCCTGTATACTCATAAGAGCTGGTATTTGCGTATCTGTGTGTGCGCTTGTGTGTGAACAGTAGGTTCTTATGTCAAACCAGGGAGTGAGGTATCGGCCGGTGAAAAGCCACCATTGTGCAAAACCAGGGAGAGCACTTATTAGATGAGGAATGGAGGGAAAGAGAATAAAGGAGAAAGAAGTATAAATAAATGAAGAGGTGACACATTTTAAAAGCCGTGGTAGCATACTGTAGGGTAGAAATCCATAGACATGCAGAGACATATACACACACACACACACACACGCACACACACACACACACATCCACATGTGCATCTTAACCACTAAATGATTTCTGGACACAAGAGCCAGCAATTTCGATGAGGATGCTCTTTGTTAGCACAGATAATTAAATTCATCTCTCTCCGCTAATAAAGATTTTTCAGGGAAGATTTGAGGGCTCAAAACTAGCACCCTGTTGCCATTGGCAGTGCTAAATCACCCTCTAGGCCTGTCGGATGAATGGTTGTAGTGCACCGTGGAGGAGAAAATGTCTTTGTCAATGAGGGTTTTTCAGTAGAGGAAATTACTAAGGAAAAACACAAATTAGCCCAATTGTGTTCCTCCCAATCTAATTTGGACGGGTACGGCGCTCAAGGCCAGGAAATGAGGGAGGTGATTAGGACTGTCACTCATTCTCTCTCTCTCTCTCTCTCTCTCTCTCTCTCTCTCTCTCTCTCTCTCTCTTTCTCTCTCTCTCTATACTCCCCTTCCCACATGCATCTTGAAATGTTAATGCAATGGAACCGGCAATTTTCATGTCATCATCATGTGGAAACTTGATTTGCCAGCCTCAGGATTTCATAAGATTAAGAGAGAACCTCTAGTGGGAAAATTACCCAGTCAAGCACACAGAAAGTAACAATAACGCCCTATTCATGTCTATTTGAGTAAGTGGGCAAATCAAAGGAGCAGAAAGGTTGTTTGTTTGTGGCCTTTCACATGCAAGGTTTGCATTCCATTCACCCCAAACTAAAATAAAAAAAGTCACGCCTGGAAGAGGACAAGACAGGATGGGATTGCTTCCTGCATTAAAGCAGCTCTGAGAATTCATCTACTTTACTTCCGATAAAGGAAGTACGTTTTAAGATTTGCATGATAGCACATCAAATCCATAAAGACAAGACAATAAGGTAGAAGAAGAGCTATTGGTACAGTATGGATGATAAAAGAGTTGTGTAGAAAAGGAATGAGAGGCAATTCGCACCTCCACCCCTCAGTGGCATTTTCCACACCTTTGTAAATGGTTTATGGGGCTTCCATGATGACCGTTTTACCACACTAGGCCCACCCAGACACACACACAAGCACCCAACACCAGCATGCTGTATAAACAGATGACAGGAAGTTGTGTTGTCAGGCAGGTGTGGGATGCAGAGACGATGTCCTGCCTGCTGATCCAGCTGCAGTAATCACTGTAGTAATCACTTTTGACGCTTTATTCCTCTCGTATTGTCAATGTGAAGTGCTACAGTTGATTTTACTTAGGGCAGTGCATCCTGACTATGCTTACAGTCCATTCAGTCCAGTTGTTAAGTTTGTAATTAAGAGTTCAAACGTTTTGTTGTTTAATCGATTTGTCGATCAACAGAAAATTAATTGGCAACTATTTTGATTACAGCAAACATTTGCTTATTTAGTGTGAGGATTTGTGGCTTTTCTCGGTTTTACATAAAAGTAAACTGAATATCTTTGGGTTTTGGATGTTGGTTGAACAAAACAAGACATTTAAAGACATCACCATGGGACGATGAACTGGTTTTCAACAATTTATAGACTAAATGATTAATCAATTATTTGCTAAAATATTCAGCAGATAAATAAATAATTACAGCCCAAGCGTGATTGACCAATTACCAATCTAATCAATTCAGAAGCAATACATGTCACCGTGACTTTCTCAGCTCACATTATGTAAAGGGGTAGAACAAGCATGAATAGTCATATTCAGTGCTGTGTTGAAACATTGCTGTTATGACTGCATGTCAGTAGCCTTGTGCAAAAGTATGTCCTTGTGTTGTTTATAACATGTTTATATAAATCGCAAATATTATCCAAAGTGGCAGTCTATGAATAGTTGTTCATTTTAAATCATTGTAGCGCGTATGCTCTGTGTTCTGCCTCATATATAAACATTAAACAACTCTTAACTCTGATCACTGGATGTAAAATGCAAACAAAACTGTCTCTTACTGTTTATGGCCTAGTTTAAACTGATTTTCTGATTATTGTTATTATGTTTTTGGTTAGGCTATGGAACCTAATGACCTGTTCAGATAGTTAATCAACGAGTTATTAACAATGGCTGAAGATGTAACCCTGATTATACAAGTTATTCCATCTCTAAGTTAAGTTATCAGAGAGTCTTCCAGTGTGGGAAGTAACTTTTTTATTTGGAGGGAGTTTGTTAAACCACTTTATATATTTACATCAGCATACAACTAGGGTTGGGCATTGTTTTGATTTTCACAATTCTGATTCCAATTCCGATTCTTCCTTTCGATTCCGGTTCTTATTGATTCTTTAAGGGGTGGAGTTGAAACGGGTCAGATGCTTATTTCAGAAATAAGAGGAACGTTTTATTTATGATTCAGTGATGGTTTGCAATTTTACTGGGCTTTTTCAACGTAAAATAAAGCCACACTGGAGCGCCGCTTACTGTGATCCAAGGCTGCAACACAACAAGAGCCTGGCCGCTACGGAAACCAAAACTTGCGCATGTTAAATTTGGAACTGATGATCGGATTTGAAACCAAATCCTCCAAACGATTCCAAACGATTCCAATAAAGAAACGATTCCACTGGAATTGTAATTTTTGAAACGATTCCAAGTAGGAATCGGTTCTCGATGCCCAATCCTACACACAACCCTCTAGCAGAGAGTGTGTGTGTGTGTGGTCTTGCATTCACAAAGTCTTTATGAAACTGAGCTATAAAGTTTATGGTGTTGCTGTCTTCATCGTTCTGATTAAAAACGTCCCCTGAGCCTTCCTGAATGTGTTCCACCTGGACCTCAGCACAACCCCCAATTTTTGTTTGTTTTTCGCAGCACTCATCTCATGATGGGAGCAAACAGTCGACAAGGCTCAGTGAACCTGCTGCTTCTGGTTTTCGTCTTTGCTTGGAGTAGCTGTTCTGTGGAGTAACGTGATTGACAGTGGGTCAGCTCTGTTGTATGAGTGATGTACATGTAAATAAATGTGTGCCTGCACTGTACCACACAGGCTGCTGTTGCGCTTGTGAAGCAATGAATTGAAACTCTCAAGTGTGTTCACATACACACACACATAGGAGCAGTGTGTGTGTGTGTGTGTGTGTGTGTGTGTGTGTGTGTGTGTGTGTGTGTGTGTGTGTGTGTGTGTGTGTGTGTGCTGGCATTGCCAAGTGTGTCTTGCGGGCTCTTGTGTGGAGTGGGATTATGTTAATTTGTCCTTGGTGGAGGCACTCTCACCAACGCCTGCACACTATTGTCAGGAGAGACAGACAGAGAGAGAGGAAAGGAGGGAGCGAAGGAGTTGAGAAAACGAGTGGGAGAGAGGTGAAGCTGTGATAAGCAATTTGGAGTGGGTAGAACAGAATTAACAGCAGAGAAGAGAGGCCCGAGGCTGATGGAGGGAAGTGGAGATGGAAGGAGATGAGTGAAAATAGGGATAACGAGAAAGAGAACGACTGGTAAGGCTGAATCAGGTGGGTAAGGAAAACATGGGAAAGTGAGAAACAGAGGTGGAAGATGTGTGGGGGAGTAAGTGAAGAGGGGCGATAATGGGAAAGAGACAGATCAAAAGAGTAAGGATTGCTCACCTCGCTTCTACTCTCTTGTTTGGTCATTTTGCTTTTATTTGATAGTGAAAGTAGAGATACAGAGCAGAAATATGGGTGAAGGTAGAGACAGAGAGGGTAATGAGGTCCCTGTCCACAGATGTTGTGGTTACATGGTATACTTCTTTTAACACATTAGGTCATCAGACACCCCTTATAAGCTTTTTAAACCTTCCAATCTAAAATATTTAAACTCGTAGTTCCAGACCTTGGGGTCATGGCCCTTCAAGGTGTCCGAGTCACTGTGTGTCTGACCTTTTGCAAAAAAGTTCTTTATGACAATAATCTGGGCTCCAATGTATCTTTGCAGCAGTATGTAAGTGCTACAGAAAATGTAGTTCCCATTTTATTAGAAACTGAGTCGCTCATTAGTTGTTTGCACCTCAGTTGGATGTGTTTACCTGCTATCAGCAAAGACAAGACATCCTATGTGGGCTGGCGTGTGTGTGAAGTGCTGCCAAAGCCGAAGTTGCGCTGAGTTAGGAATTCAGGATTGGGAAGAGGCCCTGGAATTGTGTAATGTTGGAATTCTTGCAGAGTTAAGCATGTGTGAAACGGCTATTACTGCTCTTTCTCCGGAGTTTACCATACGTAAACTTAATCCTGTGTGAGTACTGTATGAGAAGTAGGGGTGGCAGTAGCTCAGTCCGTAGGGAATTGGGTTACTGGTTCAAGTACCTGTATGGAGTGTGGATTGGTAGTTGGAGAGATGCCAGTTCACTGCCAAGGTGCTCTTGAGTAAGGCACTGTACCCCCCACAACCGCTCAGCCCTCTCACCGACATTTCTCCATTTGTGCATGAATAGGTTCTAATAAATAGGTGTGTAGTGATTTCTAACAATCAATAATGTAATCAATAAAAAGTATAAAAAAATAATACCCACTGTGTGTGTGTGTGTGTGTGTGTGTGTGTGTGTGTGTGTGTGTGTGTGTGTGTGTGTGTGTGTGTGTGTGTGTGTGTGTGTGTGTGTGTCGGAGTGCTCACTGGTTGTTCTCTAAGACAACAGCACCACCTGCTTGTGACTTCTGATAATGTCAACTTGTTATGATCCATGCTCAGATATTTCTTTTCTTTTTTGTCAGTACTTCAGCTGACTCCACACTTTGTATCAGAGCTTGTTAGCATAACACTGAAGCTCCTTTTGCTAATTAAGAGGAGGCTGTCTTATCAATACGCTTGCACCTGTGTTTTGGACTGTCAAAAAGTGCTCAGGGTAACGGTGCTTCTATTTGTGTATACAGCTAGTCGTGTGGGGGGAAAGGAAGGAGTTAGGCTGATGTAGCGTGCCAGAAAGCTATATATAGGTACCTGGTGTTTGAGGTGCCATGACGACAAGCATCCACCGTGCAGGGTCTTTAAGGAAGACACCTAATCCCTACCAGAATGACCTTGACCTCATTGTAAAACTACAAAATAATTCATCAAAAAGATCATAATAAGCTAACCATATTGTGGTGGTGGTGGTGGTGGTGATGGCGCAGTGGATATGACGCATGCCTTTTGTGTGGGAGACCAGGGTTTGATTCCCACTGCGATACATCAACTAATGTGTCACTGAGCAAGACACTTAACCCCTAGTTGCTCCAGAGGCGTGCAACCTGTGACGTATATAGCAATTGTAAGTCGCTTTGGAGAAAAGCGACAGCTAAATGACATGTAATGTAATGTAATGTAATGTAATGTAATGTAATGTCCTATTGCAGGCCCAAAAGAATGAGAGGGAGTCTATCAGGCAGAAGTTGGCCCTGGGCAGTTTCTTTGACGATGGGCCAGGCATCTACACGAGCTGCAGCAAGAGCGGCAAACCCAGCCTGTCCTCACGGTAAGAAGACCTCTGTCACACTTTGTTTCTTAAATAATAAACATGTGACTGGTGGTTTTCTAATATTTTCTGCGGTCTCATAATTCTCTGAAGAAGGATGTAGCTGAAAGGCAATCATACACAAAGATGTCAAAGGTGCATGAATTTTAGCGGTATACAAGAGCTTAAAAAACACACGCACACACACACAGTAGGGTATAAATCGGAAAGTCTAGAGTTATTTTCATTGGTACCAGTAAAGAAAGGACAAACAGAGGAAGTGAATGACAGGAAAGAAAAAGGATTTGTGAAGTGTGAATGAGCCACACACAGTCAGCCATTGTGGCCCTCACTTCCCAAAAGACACACACAGACATTACTACCACCTCCTACACTGCACCTTACTGGAACTAGATGTTCTGTAAACACAGTGCTCACGTGGATTTCTCAATATTGTTGCAACAGATTAGTGACTGATTGTCATGCATAATGCCTCATTGATGATTATCTGGAAATTGTTAAGATGACAGTAATGTGTTAAATATGATATGATTGTCTGGGGTGGCAAAGTCATAAACACACTGTATTAGAACTCAACTGATACTGGATTTGTTTTAGGCTGATACCCACTATCGATATTTAAAAATGTAAGAATCAAAACAACACCAATACCAAACATCAGCCAATATTATTATTATTTGTATAAGGATCCCTTAAATTTCTTTTTTAAAGTATTTTAGAAAAAGAAATGTCTGAACACCATCTCCAAGTCATTCACTGTAGAGGCATCACATTATATCAGCTGCTGGTCGTCAGAAAAGTTAGTAATCAATCTATTCAGATGGAGTTACAGGGAGGTTTTTGATGCTGCCTCTCCCGGAAAAAAAACAATCGACCACTCAGGTCCTACTTTAATCGGGACTGATTGGATCTATGCTGTGTAATCAATCAGCTCTGTTTGTAATTACTGCATTGAATAAACAGATTATTGATCCACTGATCTGTGGACCTCTGATATTCTGCTGCTCCGTGGCACAATAACACCCCCACCGGTCCCAAGCATATTGGATCAGACCTACCGGAGGCTTCCTGGATCGATCCATATTGAAGACAAGAGGGGAGATGATTAAAAACACAAGCCTTCCTTAATGCTATCCTCAGCCGGCACTTTGCTCTGGTGATGAAGGCAGCTAGCATTTGCCAGGATCTTCTTTCTATTTTTCTTAATATTGTTTGCACCTTTTCCCTCTTTAATGGAAGGCGTAGTGCACACAGTTCACTGTGCATACTCACAGCACTCTAAATTTTTCATTGAGGCAAAGCACTTTGTGGAAGTCATCATAATACAATAGGTCATATGTATTAGCAGCAGTGCTGTTGACATTGCCGTCTGTTTTGGCCCTGGTCTGAGTCAATTACTGCAGAAAAAGGCAACATTGAACTGACTTGACTCTTATCTGCATTTATGCTAATAATAACATGTTGCCCCCTGTTCGAATCTGTCTCTGTCTCTCCCTGCAGGCTGCAGAGCGGGATGAACCTACAGATCTGTTTTGTCAATGACAGCGGCAGCGACAAGGACAGCGATGCAGATGACAGCAAGACAGAGACCAGCCTGGACACACCTCTGTCCCCCATGGTAAGCACTGATGTCCACACGTGCACTTTGAAGCCCACGCAGAGTTATAATAGTATTTCGCCAGAGAAAGAAAGAAAATGACTTGAATCTTGGAATCACAATGAAATGTGTATTATGATATACAGGGTTGACGGTGTGAAAGTGTCAAAGATCTGATTGTGTGAAAGCGAGATTGAGGCAGAACAAGAATGAAAGCACTGAAACGGGGGAGATATTCATTATGAATCAGAGAGATAATCAGCGTTTCAGATGCTATATGAATGTCTTTGCTCATGTTTTCTGGCCTGTTAACCAATTCACGGGCAACAAATGAGAGGTGAATTGAAATACGCTCACCATGGCCATGGATGACTGGCCACATTAACCTCCTGTCACCCTGAGACACATTTAACAGAAAGAGAGGGCGAAAGAGAGAATTATTATCTCTTTGCATGTTCATCCGCAATCTCCTCACATCCCATTTGATGTACAATGACGTTCCTGTCAGTGTGTAAAATCTACATACCAAAATGCCAAGAATACATTAATTAAACATTAATCTTCTGACCTGGTCTTTCTTATCTTTCCTTTTCTCCCTCATTTTTTATTCGGTTCATTGTCTCCTCCATATTTTATTCCACCTTGCCATAATTTCTTCTGTCTTTTCTCCCTCTTCCTCCTTCCACCATATCCTCCCTGCAGTCCAAGCAGAGTTCGTCCTACTCGGATAGGGACACCACAGAGGACGACTCTGAGTCTCTGGAGGACATGGACTTCCTGAGTCGACAGAAGAAGCTGCAGGCCGAGGCGAAGCTGGCTCTGGCTATGGCCAAACCCATGGCCAAGATGCAGGTGGAGGTGGAGAAACAAAATCGCAAGAAGTCACCAGTGGCTGACCTGGTCAGTACCACAATTACACAGTAATGCTGCCTTTGACCGTGGCGATTTATATCACTAAGGACAACATGTCCAAAACAAAAGGGGGAAACACCCTTCTTATTTTCTAAATGACTCCTATATTCTTCGACATAACAGAATTCATGTAAATGTAATGGCCTAGGCCAAGAGTTATGTAGTTGTATACAGAAAAGGTTAGCATGCAAATACAACACAACGTTGGAAGCGCTGGAACCAAGAAATCCACAGATTTATACGACATGTAAGAGAAGAGTTACTAGGACAAAGGCCAATCAGTATTTTTATATTAACAATTGTTCACATTACTACTTGTATGTGAAGGGGGCTTCTCGTAGTGATGAACTCACAGAGAATTATCACCAGACTCTGCCGTTCCCCTCGGTTCTATGGAGCTTTATAGCATCTTTCAGCTCATTGTTTAGGTTTTTTTCGGCCCACAACTTTACTGTTTATTCTCATCACTGTCATCAGTGTAGTTTTTGGCAGACAAGCAGCTGTTTTCAACAAAAACAAAACACTCCCACAAAGTTAGTGACTAGCTGGTGAGGGACGTGGAACATTTAGAAGAAGGTTGAGAGGCAGATATATTTCTCAGGATTTGGTGGAGAGGAGAGTAAACATTGGACTTACATTCACGTATCGGCCAGAAACTCTGAATGAATGTTTCTCCATATCTGCTGGATGTGTAAATCGGCAAATGCTTGCTAAGAAGTTCACCATATTAATCAAAAGGTGATCATATGTTTCCACTGCCCCCAAATGGCCAAAAAAATGTATATCATCATGATATCATCATGATGACATCATCAGCCTAATTGATGCAACTAAGCAATCAGCTGGCACACTTGTGTTTACTTTCCATACACCTCCAACTGCTCCTGATGATGGTTTTAAAGCAAAACCAAAAGCTTGAAACAGCAAGTATTCATCATGTTGTTGTAGTTACCAATCATATTTTCACCTAAAAGGGGAACACCACCTAAATTAAGAATTTCACTATATTATTTCCATGGTCTAGGAAAGGTCAATCAACATTTGTGAACATGAGCTACTCTCTCTTAACGACAGAAACCAGAGAAGAAAATCTCCAGCTTGTGATGTCATCAAGTATAAAGTCTGGAGCTGCTCCGTGACTGGGAGATTCTGTGGACCCGCAGAATGTTTGTTTTCTTTTTTATTCTATTGTAATGTTCTCAGTTCTGAAACAGAAAATGTTCCCATATTCTAAGAACATTCCCCTGGGTGCTGTCAGTGTCATCTGTAGCACCTTTCCCAATTCATTGTCTTTAGAGCAGTTCCAGACTTTATACTTGATGACATCACAAATTTGAGCTTTAGCGCTCTAGTTTTTTGCATTTGGGAGAGAGTTTTTAATGTTTACTAATATTTTTGGACTGTCTTTGACCATAGCATGTATGCATTTTGAAAATGGGTGTAGTTCCCCTCTAAAGATGAGTTAGATAGCTAATTGGAGCAGAGAGCTATATGGTGTATGAAAATACATACAGTAGAGCTTTTTGTCATTTGCTTTTTACTGCTTTAGAACAAACCGTCAAATGGTCAAATGTCATCATTTGGTCCATTAGTCAAAGTGTATGAGAATAGATGGGTGGGTTGTGTGTCAGAATTAGTATTATATGGAAGCTATGGAAACGGGTCATATTTACTTGTGATGATGTCACAGGAATCCTCCTCCAACCCCTCCTCTGTTCCCTCTCTTCCTCTGCCCCCATTTAGAGGAAGGAAGGTGATGACGACCCTGCTCATCATTTTTTCATCCGTTTTTATCTGCCTCACTGCCTCACACACACACACACCCACACTGTCACAATTACACACACACTATTTCCACACGGTCTTGCAGGCAGAACCGCTTTACTTATTCAGAGAAGAGAGGGGCAGCTCAGCCGGGTCCATCTATAATTCATACACCGGAAAGCATTGACTTCAGTGTTGAGGGATGTAGCAGTGCTCAGCAGTCAGAAGACATCACTGTCACATCTGGACCGAACACACAGTGAATATTAAGATGTATTAAGGCTACAGCCGCCTGCCATGTCCACAACACCAGAGATCTATTAAATTTAAGCAGTCACATGTGCCAAATGCTCCCCTGGAACAGTGATCCCTAACTAGGGGGTACTTCTGCAGTTGCCTGGGGTACATAGAAGGATAGTGGAGTAGCTCTACTAATATGAAAAAAAATGATACATTTTTTGAGAAATAGGATTTCAAATTGGTGTGATGCCGGTCTTTACCTTCTGCCAACCTGAGTCAGTTGGAACACCTTAAAGCCACGTTTTGTATGAAATAGTTAGCTAAAAATAAAAACAGTTGAAAAGAAATAAGTGGAGCATAAACAGTTAATTACAGTTTAGTTTATATCACATATACACAAACAAAAAAAATAAGAAAGGACACCCAGATAGCTCAGTTGGTAGAGCAGGCGCCCATATATAGAGGTTTGCTCCTCAACGCAGCGGGCACGGGTTCGACGCTGACCTGCGGCCCTTTGCTGCATGTCATTCCCCGTCTTTCTCCCCTTTCATGTCTTCAGCTGTCCTAAAAACAATGAGTCGTTACTTTTAAAGGAATGACGAACCAAAGCAAGTTTGCTATAGATGTAGGCTGAATCCTTTGCTTATTACACCTACCGTTTTTACATTCATTATTTTGTGAAGTTCTCTTTATATTCATAAACTTCAGCATAGTTGAAATAAGCTAAAACTAACGGGAAACAGCAATGGATATATAAATGTTAAAACTGTTATCAAATTAGTTTTTTATTTGCTTAAAGTAATAAACAGTTGAAATAGTGAGTTAAAAATAATAATAAGCTAAAACTAATGCTTAAATAGTTGATATAATTAGCTGTAATTGATGGATAAACAGATGAAATAATAAGCTAAAAGTAAAAAATAAACAGTAGAAATAATAAGCTAAAAGCAATGCTTAAATAGTTGATATAATTAGCTGTAATTGATGGATAAACAGATGAAAGATCTAGCTTTTGCCCCTTTTGGTAAATTGACTGACAATTGAATTATATGAAAAAATGATTACAATACAGTAGTTCTTAAAAACCACATGACAATTAGTTAAAATGAACACATTTTTAACATGACGGGTGGTGTCAGCAAAGGTGAAGTAAGCCAACTGTGTGTCTGTGTGCTGGAAGTGCCTAAATCTGTACATGGAAGTACTGAGAGAAAGCAAAAAAGTCATCGAGAGAAAATACGGGGACTCGGGAGAAATTTAGATTCTACTGTAAAACCTCAGGTCTCTCCCACAAATTCATTCAGAGAGAAGTGTAGTTCCTCAATCTCATATTGAGTCATTGCTGGAGGTCTGTTCGCTGGTATTTCAACACTTAGTCAATAGTTTGTAATTATATGTATGATAAAAGAAACTCACACAGTGTTCTGTTGAGTCAGGACCGACACCAACCTACAACCTTTGCACTGGCTTGGTCTCTGGCATCACATTTCTCTCAATGACGCTCTTTAGTCACCGCCTTGTGTGCATCAAGTCTCTCGAAACTGAAACTGACACATGGCAGCCTGAAGTACAGTTGCATCAGGGCCAGTGTGAAAGCGAAAGAGGGTTGAGAAAGTTTTGAGGAGAGCCAGCCAGACGCTCACGCACACAAACACTTAGAGTGTGCACATGCAAAGAGTTAGCGTGCATGTTTTCTTATTGTGACTGGAGAACAAGTGGGAGGCAGAGATGAAATGTGTGTTAGAAGGAAAGCGAAAGAATGTAGACCGG